>JAURVB010012496.1:0-31834 GCA_033002965.1 Piper betle | reverse complement strand
ATTGAAGATAAATCTCTATGATAATTCTCATCTATTTACATTCACTATCATTCATGAACAAGGACATAAGTTAATCATGCAAGGGAAACATATATTAGAATCAAATTAGCCAAGCATCTAAAGAAATGCATCAAAGCAGGGTACAATACATTCAAATCAAAATAAACCAAGCATCTTAAGTACTCCAACGTGATATAACAAGAACAATCATATTAAGCGCCTTATATAAGCTGGTGCTGAGCTTAGTTTTCACTATAATTGACCTCGTAAATCTATTAACAAAAGAAAAGAATTAACTTCAGTGACAAGTTTCAAATTGCAGGCAGCTTGCCCCAATTGAAATCAGGTGCATTTTACTTCATTCGACATGATTTAAATCTCTGATATCTCCTCTTAAACTGCTGATCAACTTCTTTCTAAGTGAGTATTCCACGAATAAGAGACATTGATGGAAGAAGTTAACAAATGATATGGAGGAGGTACATGTGGATGAAGATAGAAGAAAGAACATCCTAAAAGCACTAAATTAGTTCCTCTATTTTTGCTTGTTCGTATAGGCTATAATCATACAAAAGAGCATATGCATGTTGAAGATCCATAATTGGATGTAACCTCTTGAAGTTGATGTTCTTTCTTTTAATGCTTCACTAGGGTCTGGTGTATATGTACTGTGGTAATGACTCAGAAAAATGAAGTAGCCACCAAAATAAAAATAAAACAAAAGAGGAAAAGAGGTTTTGTTATATTACTAAAAAGGGGCAATCAAAATCTAATGCTCTTGATAAGAAAATGAATCACATGAATCGTTATTGCCCTGCTACTTCATAATGCTTACTGCAACACTTTGATGGAGATTAATAACTAAATCCATTCTAAATATCAATCTATCTATATTGACTAACCTTGTACAATATGCAATGAAAGTATGATTAAAATTTATATCGGTCGGTTCTTATTCGTTGAGCATATCCATTAATTAGTATGCATCTGAGCAAGATTCCCAAACACAGCTTCTAATCAATGAAATGGGCATCCATCTTAACTCCTAAATAGCAAAGAAAAAAGAAAAAGAATGCGAAGGATAAGATGACGAGCGGTGCACTGACAAGGGTGTCATCCAGGGTGGCAACGAGGACGAACTTCCCATTGGGGGCGAACTTGACGAAGGACAAGGCCGACCACTTGTCGTCAATCAAGGTCTTGAGGCAAGAGCCATTGGCGGCATCCAGATCCGGCACGACCCGTCGTGGCTGCCGGAGACGATCACCGACCCATCCCGGATAAAGTGGACGGAGGTGACGGGATCGGAGTGGCCGGTGATGACCCGGACGCACTTGCCCGTCTTGACCTCCCAGATGCGGAGGGTGTTGTCGAAGCCGCCGGAGGCGACGAGGTTGGACTGGGGGTTGAAGACGACGCAGAAGACGAAGTGGGAGTGGCCACGCAGGGTCTTGAGGAGGGGGTCGGAGGAGGACGCGGCGGCGCGGGTGTCCCAGATGCGGACCGTGGAGTCGTCGGAGGCGGAGCAGAGGTATTGGGAGGACGACGACCACGCCAGGTCCGACACCCCGGCGGTGTGCCCCACCAGCCGGGCCAGCAGGTGGAGGTCGGCGTCAGGTAGACGAGGAGCGTCTTGTCCAGGGAGGCCGTCGCCAGGAGGGCCCCGTCGTCAGAGAACTTGGCGCACGACAGGGCCCGGTCTGTGGTCCGTCAGCACCATGTGCAGCCGGTACGGCGCCGCCGCCGGCGACGGCGATGGGGTGGCGGCGGCATCGTTCGCGGGCTAGGGATTGGTTACGCTTCTCCGCTGAATAATTAAGTGCTAATAACCCCAACTTTTTAATATTATGTTAAGTTCACCTCTCGTCTCGCCTGTCCCGACAATAAATATATTACAAGCGTAATTAAGGAAAGTAATAAAAAAGTTTTTAATAAGAATAACTATTTTAGTTTTGAAGTAACAAAATTATCATAAAAATATTTAACAGGGGAGTGATTTAATTTAAGAAATAATAACTAATAATATTGTTTTAATAATTTGATGAATCTAATTTAATCATATTTAAACAGTGTCCATTTTCTTGCCCACTTCAGTGGCGCACGCTGACGGAGTGAGTGAGAGTACGATGAAAATTGAAACAGCCATGACTTGAAAGCTAATTTTTAAGAACTCGTTTTCTTGTGACTTACACTACCCAATTGTTCAGTACTAAGCTAAGCTCCTTCATGTGAAGGGGATTGAAATCGGTACATTGTCTGTTGTATAGTAATAGTGCCGATTTGGATACTCTTCTGAAATGTGAAAGAAGAAAAAGAAAAAGAAAAAATAAAATAAATTCAGATTCTCTTCCACTCCCCATTTTGTGCTTCAAGAATACTCTTGTAAGTGAACCTCCGAGCATACCTCAATCACCTTTGAACACTTTTTTTGCCACCAATTAAAGATAATCGAGCTTTAGGCAATTAACATTAACCATAATCGCACAATATTTTACTTCTTGGATAACGTAAAACGTATCACATGACTGCTGCATGTCGCATAGAAAGATAAAAAAGGCATGCAAAAACATAACATGAGATTAACCACTTCCGTAAGAAATGTCCGGCCTGCATAAATGTATTTTGGAGCAACCATGGGCATATGGATGGCCTGCCTTAGCAGGAAACCCTGATGCTGGAGCGTCTTTGACCAATACTGCCACGTAAGACACAGAACTGCAGCTTGTAACCAAGAAGAAGAGCATGGCAAGTGCCACTCCTAGAACCATGCAGATGCTATTTCTCTTTAGCTCCATCTCTCGGATTTCTCTCCTCCCTACAAATCCAAATCCCAACAAGTTATCACTACTGGCCAAGTAACGATGTCAGCTTTTTATTACAAAGGAACCGTTATTTTTTCCACTGTTCTTTTGAGGTTGGAACTACCTTTTTCAACCAAGATAAATAAGAACAGGAGAGCTCCTTTAATTTTCGTGCCTGAATTTATGTACCTGCCATGGATGAGTAGGTGCAGATATAAAGAGAAGCACATGTCATGTTCTTCATCTCCCTACCAAAAATTTAAAACCAACTAGTCTTTCCACGTAGCCAAGCACACAGAAACACACGCATTAGATTGGGTAATACCTACCAGCTACCAGTCCATTATTTGACTAGAAATATAAAAGATGATCCCGTAGAACTATACTAAATAATCTTCTATATCTCAACCTAGCTGACAAGTTCCACACGAATAATAAGAGAAATGAAAAATGACATTGTTAAGAGCTATCCTTCATAACTAAAAAGCGGCTTATGAGATACTTTAAAATACGTAATTGGCGACCCGATAAGATCCAGATTCGGATCCCCCTTTTACCCCTGGGCTTGTCGGATGGTAAATGAACTCAAATCAACGACTACCCATCAAACTAATTTACAAATTTTACAACTTTACAGAATCCGTAAATCAAATTATGTACAACAGGCAAATAAAACTAACCCGGGGCAAATCGCCTACACAAACGAAAAAAGAAAAAACACTACAATCTTAAGATTGTTCACAGCGAATCGCGAAGATTTTGTATGGTCTGCTGCTCTTGTCCGGCTTGTACCTCTTGTAATGGCATTTCCTCGTAGCATCTGCAATTTATTCACCACGCTAAGTGGGGGAAAAAAGGAAGGTAATGGCAAACAATTTCAGTAGGAAACAACGAGTACACCTCTTATGATAGGCCAACGCTTCTGCAAGTTTGAGGAGGGTTGGACTTGCATTTAGTCTCTGATGCACGCTTGGTGGAATAGGAAACTATAGTTCATTATAGACAACAATCAATAGAGTGATTGATAATTAAAGGATAAATAAGAATAAGCAAGCAGAACAAAATTAATATATTGAAACCTCATTTTGCCCTCTTCGAACTTTTTTCGATTGCTTACTTTTAAAAGCTCCTGAAGGGCTTCCACGCCAATGCTGCCTGAATTGTTGGATTTGTCACCAATCACATTTTCTGAAAGCAGTGCTAAAGGAGATATATCGGTTGCCCTTAAGAATGGTATAGGTACTGTATTTCCCGTAGAGTAGATTGACCAAAGCTGCACCATGAGAAACCCTTTATAAGCAACTTATAACATACTATCATAAGACTAAATTTATAATATCCAATTCAACAATTATCTTATGATACCCTAGCGAATAAATTAATAAGATATACAATGGCAATTATGTCAAAACACCATCTAACTCTTCCATATGGAGGATTGCATCTGGAAGGGTGTTCAGTGTTTAAACTTGCCGCTTTGTTTTTGCGTGGATTCTGTGTAGTCAATATAAATGTTGACTGCAGTATAAATAGTATGAAGCATTGGTGACACAAAAAAGTTCGGAGGAACTGATGTAGATGGATGTTAAATTCAATGTGCCATCCAGAGAAAACTAATGGAGCAGGATAATCTATCAGTACATAAAAGTTGGGGTAGTTGATAACCTACTGAATACTATAAAAGCAACTCAAAAAATCCAGAGCCCATGTTCCTACAAGATGCAATGCAATGCTAATGGAATCACTTTGTCTTGCATTGTGAAGCCTCTCCCACAGTTCCCGGTACAGTGTTGATGCCCTGTAGATGAGAGAGATTTTTCATTTTCAGTGCCTTCTCAAATGATCCAAATGTTCTAGGCAGTTGCACGGAACTTGCTTGTATGTTCAGTGTACTTTCAGATGATTCTTTTTGCCTGGAATAAATACTAAAGTAAAATGTTTGTTCACCATTTGATTAAGTAAATACTAAATTGAACTAAGTCACCAACATTTGGGAAAAAAACACAGAATTGTTTTGGCAAGATAGAGGATAGGATTTAGCATTGCGTGCTAGCGCCTGATATTTGATTTCTTAACCACAGTCAACGTCCTTCAGCTTCCATTGCTATCAAATCAGTCCATTCATGGTCACGCATATATATATATATATGTATACATATACCTACGCTGAAAGCTAAACCACATAAATGACAGTAAATACCAGAATGCCACACTTTCTATGCTGAATTAGTCACAACAAGGGGCATCAAATCAGGGGAAAAGGAGGTGAAGGATCCAAGCTCGCAATCCATGGGGGATAAAGAACTTGGAATCCACCAAAACCGTAATTTTATATATATATATATATATACACACACACACATACATACCTATGCTGAAAGCTAAACCACATAAATGACAGTAAGTACCAGAATGCCACACTTTCCATTCTGAACTAGTCACAGCGAGGGGCATCAAATCAGGGGAAAAGGAGGGAAGGATCGAAGCTCGCAATCCATTGAGTATAAAGAACTTGGAATCCACCAAAACTGTAATTTTATTTATCATCAGCTACTTAAATGCTGAAAGTAACAATCTAAAAAACTAATTAGACTCCTTACCATAATTTAATAACAATACATTAATTACAAGACAAATCATCTAGAACATGTAGATTGCATAAAATACTGCTTATTTAGCTGATTAGACCACCTTTAAAACTATTATATTTGTCCTGCATCACAAAATCAAAAGTTTCACGCATAAAGCAGCATTAGAATCCTACATTCAAGTAGAAGGATACATCGCTTCACAAGGATTAGCTTTATTGAAAAGAATATGACAATAATGCTTTCATTTTGCACATGCTAGACCACAAACTAGTATAAAATTGACAAAAATCATTCCTGATATTATATTCATATATGTATATAAAGTAAAATAAAAGCAAACATACCCAGCATGAATTGTATCTTGGAAATTTTTGATGTCTACATCAGCAGGTAAAGGTCTTTTCGTGTCAGAAGAATGTATATTGTCAGCAACTTTTTTAATCCGAATAATGAACTATGACAGTTCCAAAATCCCCGGCAACAAGAAAGCAGAAAATTTTAGAAGTGGTAGCATCAGCATTATTATTAGACAAAAAATTGAAGAAAAATCTAATTTACAACAAGCAGAACTGAAGAAATACAAAGATAGTCATCTACTGAAGCTAAAAGCACAAAAGGATATATTTACTATCTTTGTTCTTTGTGCTTGTACAGTATTACAAATAATGGTTTTCTTGTTTGGAAGGAGGGGTGATGCAACCTGCAAGACAGACTAGAGAAAAGCAGCACAAAGCAATTCCTCCTCTAGGTTTTTCCACTTGAAATCACATAGAAGGTGAGTAGAAGAGGATTAGCACAAAGCAAAGGTAGTACTAAGCAAAAGTATTTGTGTTCAATAGCAAAATTGATGGCCATAAGCTTACAATGCTTCACATATATAGAAGAGAAAGTCTTCTTCTAGTTCTAAAACAAGACTAAAATAATGCTTAAACTTAAATTAGGAAAACATGAAAACAAGACAATCCTCTAATAGGAAAGAGTTAATCAAGACTCCAATAAAACATGCTTAAAATAGACTAACTCAACTCAAAATAAGAATAAGCTCTAAAAGGAAACAGACTAAGACAGCAATGGGCAATGAATAGGAAAGTATCCGTCATCAAAGGGGGAGGTGAGTGCTTTTACAGATGAGAGACAATCCAGTGTTTACCAAGAACATTTTTCTAATAAAATCTGAATTGTAAGAAAACAACATGGCTATTGTTAAAGTAAAGAACTAAATATGACAAGAAATGCAGATCACCACATTCTGTACATGGTCCATTTGAATCTCTAAATTAACAAGAATACAGAAAATGAACTTCTATTGCACCAACAGTTATACAATCAACACAATAACAAACAAAAAAATAGAGAGAAACAGCTTTTTTCCACCAAAAGAGCCTCTTTGATATTTTTACATATATAAGAAAAAAAGATCAATATCACAAGGTTTCCCTATGACTAAAATCTCTTAAAAAATCTTATACGAAGTTAAAAGCATTCATCTTTTGGACCTACATCAGAATTATCAAATTAAAAGTTCACCATGTAAGATTCAAGTTGATAGAAGAACTTGCATGCAGTGCATTCTTAATGTACAAAAGCTGAAATTGCAAAACAATATTAAACTTTCGCCAAACAATTTATTACATATATGTGTCTTTATTTATTAGACGAAGACGGCGATCCAAATTTACGTTTATTACCTGATCAAGGACTTCAGTTTTTGTTTATTATTTAGATACCCTCGAGTATGGTAATAACTATATCGGAGAATCTATCAATCAATATACTATATATACTTACTAATGGAAATAAGGTTTCTGTGCTTGAGCACAGGCAACTTGTAGTTTTATCTTGCTGTTGGATTAGCATCCAACGGCCAACATCAAAAAAAACGGGGTGCCGCCGGCGCGCCGAGCAGCGACGGCGGAGGGGCGGAAGGGGGCCCGGCCACGGCGACGGCCGGGGGGGGGCGGCGGCGACAGGGGACGGGGTTGGTCCGGGGGGCGGCGGCCGCGTGGTCGCCGGCCGCCACGCGGGGGCGCGGCGGGGTGGCGGGCGGGGGCCGAGGGGGGCGCGGCGGGGTGGCGGGCGGGGGACTGGGGACGGGGGGGGGGCGTGGCGTAGCGGGGTGGCCGGCGGGGGACGGGGCGGGGTGGCGAGCGGGGGACGGCGACGGGGGCGGCGGGCCTGCAGGGGAAGAGCGGGGCGGCTAGGATCCACCGCCCCGCGCCGCCGGTGGTGGGGGGGGGTCGCCGCCCGTCGGCCGGGGGCGGCGACGGGTCGGGCAGGGGGTCGCGTCGGCCGCCGGCGGCGCGCGGCGCATCCAACCGGTGGATTTCAATCCAACGGTTGGATGGCTCGACACAGGCAGCTTGCATGTGCTTGAGTACAGTAAATGCATGCTCCTTACTAATATATAAAATATAGGATTTTTAATACCATATCATGGGTCCTTTAATTATTTTACAATTTTATTTTTTATTTTTTATTAATAAAAATATTTTTTTATTATAAGTAAGATTTATTTTAAATCATATAATATCTTTCTATTGTAATTATGATATATTTTGTCATGTGTCATCTTATTATTTTATAATATTATTATTTATTTTTTATTAATAAAAATATTATTTTTCTATTATAATTATAATTTATTTTAAATCCTTTAATATTTTCCTATTGTAATTATAATTTGTTTTTATTTTTAATATAATTAAAATTTATTTTAAATCCTTTAGTCGCATACACGCCAATTAACGACTAATTTTAAGTAAAATGTCTTCCAATTATAATCAAGGGAACCTTTTTGTCCCTCTAATCTACAAATAACACGCGCACGAATATATATATATATATATAATAAGTGGCAAATCTCTGTGCCAGAGGAGAGAATTGTCTTTGTGCTATATATTAATCTAGGGTGTCTAATTACAACGACGGCCTAGATCTATTATTTTTTTTATAAAAAAACTTAACTTTTAATATGAGCCGTCTGATTACAAGGACGGCCCAGATATATTTTTAAAAAAGAAGAAAATACAGCTGCTCGGCGGCCACTGCCAACAAATCTAGCCGTTGTTGACTGCGGACGGCCTTGTCTAGCCACCCACCGGCAAAATTAGGTCGTGGGTGGCCAGACATGGTCCACCGTGGCCAGATTGGGCCGGTGAGAGGCCACTGCGACAAGATCTGGCCGCCACCGGCTGCGGGCGACCTTGTCTAGCCGCCCACCGGCCAAATCAGACCGCAGTGGGCCCAGACATGGTCCGCTGAAGCCGGATTGGGCCAGTTGCAGCCGGATCAGGCCGCGACAAGAAAAAAAGTTTTTACCGCAGATGTCCCTCCGCTCCTCTCCCGGGGAGAGGAGCAGAGGGCATCCGCGGCGGCATTTGTAGCAGGGGAGCGAAGAGGAGGGAGGGGGAGGAAGCACGCCCCCCCCCGCCCCCCACGACAGAGCACCGGCCGCGAGGGGCGGTGGCCATCTCGGAGCGGCAACATGGCAGGGCGGCGACGCAGCATGGTGACACGCGGCGGCGACGCGGCAGAGGGGCGACGGTTGGCTTTTGGAGTTTTTAACAATAGATCTGGGGCGTCCAATCATAAGGACGGCCCAGATTAAACTTTGGGGAAGGAAAATATTCCTGCCCATTGCTCAGGAAAACTTTCATATATATATATATATATATATATATATATATATATATATATATATATATATTCCAACCAAAAATCAAAGCAAATTACCCTAAAATCAAATTGAAACCAAAATTTTGGTTCAATTTTTGTTTAGTTTCGATCTATCCGTTGATTTCACCCAAACTATGCCCACTACTTGTGTAAACCATTTTTAATTTGTGAACTTGAAATGAGATTGTCAATTTTTTTATCTAACAGATCACATTTATAGACATTTTAAGAATTATTCAAATCACTCATTCATAACTATTCAATGTGAACTATTAAATAAAAAATTAGCTGACATGATGTAAGTTAACAAAGTGTACATGTAAAAAGGTTCACACTTTGTTATTTTTGTGTGTATGTATGTGTTTATATATATAAACTAAATTTTAATTTCCCATCAAAATCTTTTTATCAGAGTCTCTAGATTAGTCAACTCATTAATTTATTTTCTATTTCTAATCTTGTATAAAAACACTCCATTGTGTATTCTATACCTTGACTTGGTTTATTGCTATGTTAAAAAAAAAACAATTTTCTTAAAACACAGGGTAGTATGAAAAGATAAGGACGGTATAGAGTTGATGGATAATTCAGATTATTGATTTCTAAAGCCAAGTTACAATTATAGACCAGATTAAGAAGCAAGCGTTTTTAATCTCCAAAAAAATATCATATATTTATTGGTGGATGAGTATATTTCCTCCGTTTATGCTTTTGCATCTAAAGAGCAATTGACCATTAGTGTTATGAATCTAAGAGTTTAAATATCCAAAATGATCTTGATTCTAAATTTTCAAATCTCTTATAACATGAAGCAAATGAATAAAAAATGGATAACCAAGGGAGCCAGAAATATAGTAGCCCAAGCATTATCAATAATATGTATAAAGTCTTTATAATGCATTCAAAAACATTTAAAATATATTGGAAAATATCTTTCAGATGCATCCATAACAAGTAGAAGGGGAAGATGATCAAAACTCATAGGCCCCAAGTAAAAAACCTTAACATTCGGATAATTCTCCAACCAAAGTGGGCTAGGCTAGCCACGATAATATGATCAAGCCTTTCTTGAATGCAAAATGGTTCTGTTTGTAAGTTGGACCGAGTAAAATGATTACTGGAGCTATGAAGATCCAATAAGTTAAAAGAACGACAGTTGGACCAAACTTACTATCGAAACACTGCATCTCACACACCACCCTCCTCGTCTGGAGATAAAATAAGGTTGGAACTACACAATTTCCCCAAAACATTAAAATATAGAACCAAAGATATTCACATTGTTGGACGTAGGATTGATATACGCTGAATATGGGAAGAATCTCAAATCCATATTTATCTATTATTGAGATAAACTTAAATAAAATTCTAATTGACATTAGGGTAGAAGTCTTATATTATTTATTTATAAATAAGGCCCATATATCTTTACGCGAGTTTTTATGCACGCATAGTTTGATCTAATTCTGCCGCAAAGGTAAGTATACAAACATCTTATTCCTGTTTTCACATATATTAAAGCTGATCAGATTTAGAAAAGTTTCGATGACAAGCGAAAAGATAGAAAGATTCAAATTGTTGGGCCCTTTGGGCCCCACACCACTTGTTGGGCCCTTTGGGCCTTTACTCCAAGTTCTAAAACCACTGTGAGGTCATTCGGGCCCCTAAAAAGAACTTTAAACAACTAAAGAAAATTTACGAAAAAGAACTTTAAATAATTAAAGGAAATTCGCAATGAAAATCACGGGCCTCTCTTAATCCAAAAGCTAGCTCAATGAATAAGGCTTTTGCATTAACCTATATACAAGTTACCAACAATTTCTATGACCGATGTGGGATAAACCTAACTAATATGACTAAATATTGTGACTTCAAACACAGCATAATATAATAAGGGAGTGGAATAGAATACGAACTCGAGCTGATTGCTATATTAAGAATATTAAACCTCTCTTGATGAAATCCCCATCTAATCATAAGTCTTGAGCGTGCAAAACAAATTTTAGCTTCACAGAGAACAAGAGATGAACAATATGATTAGAATGAGTGATGTCAATGACAAGAAGTTGTTGAGCAATATCTTTTCTTAACCCTTTGCAATTCTACGATAGAAGTTGCAGACTTACTGAAAAGCGATCTAAGAAGAGATCATGCACGGGAATAGCAATAAGGCCGAGGGAGGAAGAGAACCCTCATCTCGTTGCAAACATCCAAGGGGCACCATCGACTAACTGTATGATCCCGCTGGGAGGTGTTCAACTTATAACTGAACATGAGTCAATCAAATTCAAGGTGAGGAAAATTATAAAAAACTTGGGTGGTGTGTATGATTGCTCCCCGGAAAACTAGGTTTCACAGCACCAGCACAATCATGTCATACCACTGCCAAAACCAAGTGCTACGAGAAAACAGAGCGAAAGCGCTATGATAGCCAAGGGAGAAAGCACCGTGACCTTTACCGTCCAATTCCAACCTTCTCCTGTTAAAGTTAAACTTAGTGTCATTAAAAGAAGTTTAGAAGAGCGAGTTTGCAATTGCATGTTAACACTTATCATTACAATAGAAGAAGCCCAACAGAACAGAGGCTGAGTGGCAGGCCCAATTTTGTTTGTCGCGGGCCTAAGACCATGCCTATTTGCTATATAAAAAGTAATGGAAATTGCTGGTTCATAAAATCCCATTGAAGTATATCTCAATTTTTAAACAATTAAAAAGAGTATTTATACTTCGCTTTCTCAATTCTCACTATTATGTTAATAAATAGTATAAATTAACTTATTTTAAAGTCGCAAAATGTAAGAATTTCTCCATTATGTACCTATTGAAATTGTCGTGCTCTTAATTATTTATGCGTGAAACTGTGTGTCAAATTAACATAAACGCATCATTTTATAGATTCCTGATGGGAAGGAGGTTTAAGGTTCTATTAATGGTGTGAACACTTGCAATATTAATAATGTAGGTGCCCATCAGTATTGATCGCTTGAGAAGTTTCAAACTTGGTATATTTTCAGGTCCAGCAGTACTTCTATAAAGATTAGGAACTCCAAATTTGAGATGGTCAGTGCAAGATAGTCAGAATCGACAATCCAATTCTATACAAAGGAACAAATAATTATATGTATCTACCCGGTCATATATAGGATAAAATGTCTCCATTCTTCTGAGCTATATATGATTTATGGAAGCAAGAGTACTGAGCCAAATACAGCTAGAGGAGCACCAAACATTATCAGATTTTGGGAATATGCCTTAGAAGAAGACTACCACATTCAACTACGTTAGAGCTGTCCAGCATATATATAAATAATCAACCCCACAAAATGACATCAAATGCCAGTATTCGGCACCATTTACAGATATCTTCTTGGGCACTGTACAGTGACTGGCACTCAAGACTTCCCTTGTCTTTGCCTAGTTTCCACTTATCAGCGTTGAGAAGTTATACATGGACGTGTAAGTTTTATCCACAATTTATTGCTGGGTAAAGATCTGTAACTGGTATAGAAATATATCAGCTAATGAATCCTTAGCAAAGTAGATGAGAGAGTACATGTATATGTTGCATGCGGTCCTCAAATTAAACTGATTAATTATACCGACATGAATCCTGAACTATACCCAAAGTGATTCTTCACATATTGCTTGGAAGCAGGATGTGAAAACGAAAGGCAAATATTGGAAAGAACTTTCATAACCACAGGGAATATTCCCACACGCATATGTCATTGCTTCATTCGGTTCTTTGCTATTTTTTTTCGCCAGTTGTAAATACAAATTATACAACTCCTCTTGAAGATAAGGGGGCGAAAGAGAACTGGTCCTTGATTTCCTATACATATATACATGCTCTTAGAAATCTTAGTGTCCTTTAATCTGTAACAAGATTGTATTACATATTTCTTATGTACATTAAATCTTCTCTAGAGTACATTAATACTCATATCTATAAAGTGGATGACATGGTATTATAATTAGTAGAGGACTATATATGTATACAAGCCGCTTAAAAGTTACACCATGCTTGTGGATTTCTGAATGATCATCTTGATCTGCATTATACGCGCTATCAATTAATTTCACATTTGAGTACACTCATATATACAAAGAAGTTATCATTTATATATCTGCATTTTGCTAAACTAAGCAGTTGTTTATAAGCGTGTGTAGATTGTAGAGTGGCAAGCTTGTAACATATATATTTCTTGTATTCACACGTATGATTGTGGAGCTTGTTGTAATGTGAACTAGCTAGATCGAATTAATCAAACTGACATACATGCATAGATCATTCTAATACATGGCAGTTCATTTAAAAAAAGATCAAATCTAGATATAATACAGATAAAATTAAAGATATACGCTGAATGCTAACCGACACTCGATGCATATCTCCAATGAAGAACTAATTCTTAACTATGTATCCATGCATGCATGCTAACCTTATTGTAAAAAGGAATAAGCCGAATTGAAGGAAGAGCCTGTCGACATCTAATTAACTGATTCTTGACTATGTATCTCATTATGCACGCCACTTGACCACTTCATTAGATAAGCGCCCATTTGGGTTTGTATCTAAAACAAGTTCCTAAAATTATATATCCCACTCAAACTGGTTTCTTTGACGTTAAAGAAGGTCACTGAAAAAGTGAATTGCGCATGAAAAGATCATATAATTGGTACGAGAACATCACAACCCTCTCCGTTGGCACTCTTCAAAATCATGTATACAACCTGGAGATCAGGTTCTCTTGGGCAGAAACAGTAGAAGATGCTCCATATATATTTTGTCTTGATTTTGCTTGCAATAATCTTCTAGCTGATGATGGGGGAATAAATATGAAGAGTGACATGAAAACCATTGGGAATAAAGAGAAAATAAGCAAGCCACTTGTGGTAGTCCTTGAAGGCAAATACAAAAACATGAATAATCAAATGTCATATCTTGTTGAAGACACCAAAAGGATGAAAGCTTTACAGACATCCAAATATTCTTCAATTGATTAGGTCCAACAAAGGAGTGACCTTCGGAATCGCACACAGTAGGAATGGGTTCTTATGCTTCAATCATTTACTGATCATGTTATGTAATTAGAACCAATAAGACTCATATATGTGCCCTCTAAAATTATTAATGGAGTTTGATTAAAGATAAATTAATGGAGTAAAGCAAGCTTACCAAAGGCTATTTAGCTAATATGTTTGTTAGAGGATAAATATAAGTTGCTAGGCAAGTAAGAATTAACACAAATTATAAGGGATTATTATCATGATGATAAAGTTGTCATAACCAGCTTGTGGCAAAATTAATTAATTAAGAAAGTTCATTAAAAAATATGTGCTTGATATTTAAAAGGTACTGTGATAATTAAATTTATAAGTTACTAATTAATTACCGTCGCCCACATGTTTGAGTGAGTTAAGTTCTTACAAATTTTGGGGAATGTGGGGGATATTTTAAATTGGTTTTCCTAACACTACGATGTCCATGTGTGTGACTCTCTGTTCGGCTTAAAACGAGATTAAAAAGAGAGGTTAATTGGGAAAAGTTGTTGTTGTGTGACCGATCGGTCATGGGTTATAGTTAGAGAACTGCTCTTATAAAATGCTGATACAATAAATTAAATCTTTGAGATTAATTGACCCTTCCTCTTAACGGGCGCACGCAAGAGCCTTTGGATACGAGACTATCCTTTGCCTTTTGAAGGAGCTTGTTCAAACTTTTTACATTGTAGCATCTTTTAAATTAAGACTCTAGGCAAACACAATATTAATATTGTTATTATATATATATAAATCTCCACCCCAAACCTACATAATAATCAAAGTGAGAAACCTTGAAGCACTACCAAAAGTGGAACACTTTTATGAAATATGCAATTACATTGGTTAAAATTTACTTAGCTACCGCATGATAATTGATATTCATTTAAGAAGAATTAATTAGCCGACCTGATGGAAGTTACAATCGCCTTTACAAGTGGCAGCTAACTTCAGAGCTCACAAATCCGCCCCCCCACCCCCTCCCCTTCCCCTCTAACTTTACGAGCAAGTGGCCAACTTTAACACCGGCTGGACAGTAACGAGCAAGCAACTATTTGCAACCTCAACGTCCACAAAAATGACTCAACAACAACGTCAGAATAGGTTTCCTCTCATCGCTTCTAACCAAAAGAACGCATGCCGACGATCTTATCGGGTAAAATTAATGGTAGCTCCACAATATCTACATTAGAAACATGATCTTTATAATCCATATATAATTACATAATTAGCAAACATTCACCAAAGCCAGATATCATAATCTGTATATATATATAGAGAGAGAGAGAGAGTTTACTAATCATTCACTAATTAATCTGCCATATATGTTGTACCAACATTCAATCCTGTACGACACATATTGTTTAACTATAGACGCCATGCATGCAGCTCTGATAAGAACACACAACTACGTACATATGGTCATATATATTACAAGGATTGTAAAAGAAGATAACACGAAGACACACCAGCAAACCAACTTATTAGACTTGGAGATGATCACATTCTCGGAACAGCCACACAGACCAAAGGAGACTCCATTTCCATTGACATTTTCAGGTGCTCAGATAGGTCCACACCTTTTTCCGAAGGCAACCATTTGAAGCTCTGAAGCAGTTGGGCAAACCACAAATGGACAGTGGCAAGGGCCATGGCCTTTCCGGGGCAGACCCTTCTCCCAGACCCAAACGGGGCCAACCTCAGATCAGACCCCATGATGGGCACATCTTCCTCCGAGAACCTCTCTGGTCTGAACTCAAAGGGGCCTTTCCAGTTCTTATCGTCATGGGTGATAGCCCACATGTTCACCATTGCAGTAGTCCCAGCAGGGATGAAGCTCTCCCCCACATGGACGTCATGGACGGCAAGGCGAGCCCAGGAGAGAAGGGGACCAGGGGGTGCATTCTCAGAGATTCCTTCACTACAGATTGAAGATAGGGAGGTTGGCTACATCAGAATCTTCAATCTGTCTTGCTCCACCCACAACGACGTCGATTTCAGACTGGATTTTGGATTGGATTTCCGGGTGTAGCACCATTCTTGCGAGAATCCATTCGAGTAAGATGGCCACTGTGTCTGTGCCTCGAAATATCATCTCCTATATATTCATCAAACAGTTATCTCGTAAGCATATTGATTAATATATATATATATATATATATATATATATATATATGAGCTAGCACCGTAAACAAAAATATAACTAAATTGGAAGATATATTATGCGAAACCGTAATATTGTTTAATTAGTGAATGATTAATAAATTATTAATATATCTAAGACTATTTAGCATGTGAAAGCCATACAATATATATATATATATAGGGAAAAAAACTTTAATTGCCTAATGAATGATGAACCTACGACCAGCCGGTGTCATATATGTCAAACAAACAATATATATATATATATATTGTTAAAAATGGTTGAAACCATAACTCCACCACCAAATCCGCGTAAACCCTTTATCTAATCAAGGCCATTAGAATATTAGAGAAGAAAAACAAAAGATCGAGGTCCAAAAGGACTCTAAACATGTAACATGTAAACCATATTGGGTGAGTCTCAAGGAATTAAGAAACTGAGGTTTCATACTAGGGGAAGCTCCTTTTTATACTTGAAAAAAATGGAAACCTTAACGAAGTCTTCCAACTTAAATGAATGGACAGATATGTTCATAGTTAGCTGTAAATTAATTATTTAAACAAGTGTTAACTTACCAAGGGAAAAAAATTGGCAAAATAATGAAAGGCCATATATAAAAGTTGTTCAAAAGATAAGACCTAGCTATTGATCAGTGATTAACCGCAACCAGGAACCGCCTGCATACTATCACCTCACAAAAAAATTTACATGAAAGCTACAAAAATAAATATAATTAATAGTTGCAAGTTGCAACAGAAACATACTCACCCAAAGAACAGCAATCATGTCAGAATCACTAAGCTTTTCTTCATCCGTCAAATCCAACAACGCATCCACAAAATCAGCAGCTAAATATTCTTGCTCATCACCAAAACTCCCCACCCTCACAACATTTGCAGCTGATCTCTTAACCTTGTGTTCTTCAACGATCCTACCCACAAACACATTCACTCTCCCAACCAAGCTCTTGCACCTCCTCCTCGCCCCCTGCAAATCCAACCAACCCAAAACCGGGAAATGGTCACTCCAATTGAAAGTACCCAGCAGCTCGTACCCTTCCCTGACCAGCTCTTCCACCTCCACCCCTTCCTTATCCTTCTCAAAGTCGTAGCTCTTCCCAAACACGCACTTCATCACATTGTTCAAAGAGCCATAGTGCAGAATCCTCCGCACCTCCACCTCACCGTTCCTCCCCATCTCCTTGTCGACATCCCTCGCCATCCCCTCCCCTACATACGCCCTAAAGGCGGCAAAAGAAGCGATCTTTCTCGGATTGAAGAGGTGGGTGACGGAGAGCCGGCGAAGGCTGCGCCAGTAGTCGCCGGCGGAGGCGAAGCCCATGGCGCGGTGGAATAGCAGCCCGTAGGCCGACTCCTTCACCGGCCGGTCGGCGAAGGCCGGTGACGCGAGGAGGTCCTTGGCGGTGTCCGGGTCCGAGGTGACGACCATCCTCGTGAACCCGACGGAGAACGCCATGAGCCTCGTATTGCCCAGCCTCCTCGCCATGCCAGCGAGACTCCGGTGGGCAACGGGGCTGGTGAAGCTCAACAGCATCCCCAAAGAGGGAGTCCCGACGGGCCGGGGATGGCGGCCTGGGTTCGTCTCTTGGTCAAAGCCCAGGCGAGGCCTCCTGGGAAGAGGCAGAAGGCGAAGACGGCGGCGAGGAGGAGGAGCTCGGAGTAGAGGGTGCAGTTGCAGAGGCAGAGCTTTGGAAGGAGAGAAGGGAAAGGTGAGGGAAGGGTGGAAGCCATGGATGGTATAAGTAAGAAGGTGAGAAGAGAAGAGGAGTGGGGTGGTGGTGGTTCCCAGAAAGAGAGAGCGCGAGGGCGGTAGAGGAGGTGGTGATTTGGGGGACTTATACAGAAGAAGATGCACCGGCGCGTTTAAATTTTTACGTTGCCCGGTTGACAACTGACTTTGCAAAATCTTATTTATTTTGTTTGGTATAATAAAAATAGCAAATAAAATAAATTATTATAATTTATCTTTTTTATTTAATTATTCAATTACAATTAATATTTAATATTAAAATATATTTTTTAAATATTATATAAATATAATCTTTCTAACTATTTAACACTAAATATTTATAAAATTAGAATCTATTTATAATATAGGTGTAATATGGCACTGTCAAATAAAGATCAATTTAGGAAGAGGCAAATTTGGACGTGAAGTGGCTTATAAAAATATCTGACAGTGAATTGGCTATATCACAAATCACTCATTTAGCTATATAAATATAAAATAATTATTGTTTTTAAAAGCATTTAACATATTTAATATATATTGATTTGCTGTTAATTGATTGGATCTTATATCATTGACTATAAGGCCTTTTAGCATACAATTCAAAATATTGCAACATGAGTGATAAAGATAGATCTTGATTTTAAAGATATATTATAATTAGACAAAAAATAGACTTTAATTAGTTTGATTTTTTATATACAAAAGCCATTTTATTTTGATATATAAAAATTAGTTACAAATAAGTACTAATGTATCTTCACATCCTTGGATTTATCGACATTTTAATAAATTAGTCAAAAATATATATTTTTTATTATTTATAAAAATGTATAATAATTAGAGTTCACTCTCACTTAATGTGTATGATGCAACATGGTGTAAGCATTTATTTTTGGTTGTTTATTAAATTCACAAAGAGTTTTATACACATGAGATAGAGCTTATATGGTGGCTTATATGGCTTATATGAGCTACAATTTTTATTTTTTATAATCTAGTAAATTCTTATTCAAAATTCACATAAATATATATATAATTAAATAATAATCATAATTATTATAAATTTACAAGTCAATCTAATATTTTTACCCTCTTTCGTCTAAATTATCAAAGTACTTGAAATAAAAATTAATTTCAATATATCTGTACATTAGTGATTTTAATAATCTAAAAATATGTCATAATATTTATATGGAAAAAAGATAAAAAATTGTCAACGTCCTACTTATTATACTCTATTTTTCATATATGCAGACCTAATAAAAAGCTTCACATTAGATATGTAACTAATATGATTTAAATTAATTGCAACTTTTAAGGCTTGAAAACAAGGTTTAGTTGTAAAATTCAATTAAATTTAAGCATGACAGTTGTTAACTACCTATAACAAAATTTACAACTAAATACTTACTTGTCATCACTCCATCCAGTCTTACGCCCTTATTATTATTTTCAATTTAAGACCTTACCCTAGATTTAAACTCATTCATCTAAAACCTGGCATTAAAAGATTATTAATAATTAATACATTTAAAAGATACAAGCTCTAAAATAAATTTTCAGATCAAATTTAACATACGAGCCTTGTATTTTTTATCATTTTAAGGTTGTGTTTTTAAAATTTATAATAAAGTATGAAATGTAATCTTGCTGCTCAGATAAAAAATTGAAAAAAAAATCAAGGCTAAAAATGTGAGTAACTAACATACCCAAAAAATTAACAAAAAATCAATTTATGAGTAATCATTTCATTCTTATATATTATTGATCGATCGACGGTTACCTCAACTCATTCAACACCACACGGGCACCAGGCGTCGCTCGGTCGAGCCCACAAGTCCCTTGTCCTACCCAACACCAAATGGGGCGGCCCAAACAAAAGTGGGCCCCAACCAGGGGTAATTATCAGTGTAAACCACCCTCGAGTTTAAACGAGCCAAAATGAGTCCGGCATAAAATTTGTTCGTATTCTTCTTTTTAAATTAGTTTGTTCAAATTTAGTTAAATATAATATTATATATTTCGAGCCGACTTCAAGTTAAATATTTAGTTATTCAAGTTTAATTTGTGTTTAATTATGACACAAGTTGAGTTAAACCGAGCCGAATAAAATAGTTTGGTTTGATTATATCCTAATAAATAATTAGTACTTAATTTTTATTAGTAAGTAATAAATAATTTTAGGTATCTATTAATAAGTAACTTATAATTGATATATGTCTCAATTATTATTAACTAATTAAATAAATAACTAATTATTATGATTATGAGTGATATGCATTCGTAATTTAATCTTAGCAAATATGATAAATTATATTATATATCATTTACTATACAAAAATAATAAATTATGATAAATATTAAGCATTACTATTATTAAAAGATAAATAATCAATAATTAAGTAACAAGTATTAGTAATATTTTTTGCAAGTATTAATGAGGGTATAAGAGTTATTTGATCATATTACAAATTTGATATAAAAATAAAATAAGAGCCGAATATTTTATAAAGTTCAAACACATCAAAATCAAGTTTTAAGTCAAATAAAATTAAATAAAAAATTAATTTATAATTTAATTAATTATTTATTTCAATATTTTATCGAAGTACAAAATTACAAGTAAGAGTTTAAGTCTTTTAAGTGTCTAACCAATCGAACATGAGCATCCCTACATTTTGTATTACTTACAGTTAATTAATTAATTCATAATAATATCTAATTAGTGAAAATCAACCACCATTTATGATCAACAACAACCACCTCTCCCATAAATACTCCAAATCAATCCCCTCTCCACCCCTCCTCCTTCCTCCACCTCCACCTCCACCTCCACCTCCACCACCAATATTCTTCCCCCTTCATCATCCCCAAATTTTGTTCATTTCATGTTCGGCACTTGTTCGTCCATGGCCGGCGTTGTTGGGGGTGGTAAAGTTTGCATCTTTGACGGTTTTGTGCGGTGTTTTTGTAGGGGATGAGGTGGGAGGGTGCCGGCGCCGGACGTGCCGGAGGGGCCGGAAGAGGAGGGAAGGGAGCCGGCAGGGCCCGGCCGGAGGTGGGGGCACACCTGCAATGCGGTCAGGGGTGGGCGGTTGCTCTATGTTTTTGGTGGTTATGGCCAGGACAACTGCCAGACCAATGATGTTCATGTTTTTGATGCTTGTGGGTATTGCCTTGTTTTGATTTTTCTTTTTGGTGATTTTGTTTGTCAAAAAATATTGATTTGTTGCGTTAAGATGATAATGTGTGTGTTGCATGTGGGCTTTTGGATTTATTTGATCGGTTCCTGCATTTTTGTGTGTTGTTTTATATGTTTCAGTTAAGTGATTGAGTTAATGTGGATATTCTGGTGAATGGTTGCTTGATGGTTCATGGCGTTGGTGTTCTTGTTGCATGTTGAGTTAAGTGGCTCACTGAATTATATTATTAGCTCGCATGATCTGAACAAAAGCAGAACGATTGCTATATGATGCATTGACATTTTTTGTGATATTTTTTATACATTGTATATCGATGCATTTTGATTTTTCTATAACTTTGGCATTTAACTTAAGCTATTTAACTTGTCTACATTGTTTGTTGTTGAGCTTACCTATAAATGGATAATCGATAATGGGATGATTGTCACTGAAGATTGTAGATAGTTTATTGTTTTTCTGGTGAGTATATTGTTTTGGTTTCCTTATACTGAACATTAATTTTTTATTTTTTATTTTTGAATTTAAGCATTTTAAGCCTTGGAAACTTACTTTATATTTTTTATTCTTAGCTTTATGTTGTCTTTTTATTAGTTTTATTGATTACAGTTTTCATAGTCTATTTTACTATTATATTTCTGTACTAATTGGATTCGCATGTTCAAGTTTCTTGAAAAAAATGTTATTGTCATTATTGTAGAATTTTAAATTTCTCACACAGCGTTTTCAATTACCTGATCATGTTTATAACTTATGTACCTCAATGTTGGTTTAAAACGCAGACAACCAAACGTGGAGTAAACCAATGATGAAGGGCACGCCTCCTTCTCCCAGAGATAGTCATAGCTGCACTACCGTTGGTAACAATCTATTCGTGTTTGGGGTACGGATGGGAAGAATCCTCTTGGTGATTTACATGTCTTGGATACTTGTAAGCTCTTCCTCTCAGCAATTTCCTCTTTTTTGGACAGAATATAAAGTTTTTAATGAACCATTTATGGAGTTAGTTTGGTCTAATAAACATTGAAAATTTGTATTTTAGTGGGAAAAGTTGGTTTCTTGCTGTTGATTTGGAAAATTTAGGCAGAGCCAGAAATTTATGACGCAGAGAGTTGCATATGTGTATGGTATATTGTAATCAGGTTGCACATGTGCAGTGGCTAATACATGGACGAAGCCAAATGTAACTGGTGAAGGACCTGCTGCACGTGAAGGACATAGCGCCACATTAGTAGATAAGCGACTTTTTATATTCGGAGGATGTGGTAAATCTTGTGATGATCCTGAGGAGCTTTATTACAATGATCTGTTCATATTGGACACAGGTAAAATATATACATTGTGTTTCTTCAATTTTACTTAAAAGTTGGCGTACTTTTTTTTGGGTTTCCTTTTCTCTTCTTTTTTAAATGTTGGAAAATTTTACTGATATCTGGAATGATGTGGGCTATCATGATTTGAGCTTGGATATGGTTTGTGTGTGGAATGACGGAATAGGATCTAGGTCTCCAACCCCAACTTGGTATAGGGTGGAAGGAGTAGAAGACAAAGATGATATAAAATTTAGCTGCACACAATAAGTTATTATGATATTTAAAATTAAAGTAAATGATGCATAAGTGGTGGAAGAGCTGACATCTGACCTATTTCATGGTCTTTCAGATAATTTTGTGTGGCACCGTGCTATAACCTCTGGCAATCCTCCTTCTGCCCGTGATAGTCACACTTGTTCGTCTTGGAAGAACCTCATAATTGTTATTGGGGGTGAAGATTTCTCGGACTACTATCTATCTGATGTCTACACTTTTGATGTAGGTCTGTGTTTGCTTTGTTGCTAATAGCCCTTATGATTAACTTTGTTCATAAGGTGAATGTGTGCTTCTGACTTTCATTTTCACACACACATTTGGTTTTTCATGTATACAAGAATGATTATTTATTTATTAATAATTGCTGAATCTTTTTTCTCATGGTTAATACGAGCTTTTAGGTCCGGTCTGAAGTTCATGTATTTCATGTGCAGATAATTTTATTTGGAGGGAATTAAAGACCTCAGGGCAGGTACTTACTCCTCGTGCTGGACATGCAACTGTAGCTTTTGGAAAACACATGTTTGTTTTTGGCGGATTCACAGATGAGAGAAACCTTTATGATGACCTTTATGTGTTAAACGTGGGTAAGTGCGTACGGAAAAGTATCAGGTGGAAAGGAAATGATGCTTTTTACTTTTATGAAATGTTTTTTTCAAGTGCTCGTATAGTTATTTTGGGGTTCTCCCATTACATTATCATATAGTTATTTTGGGGTTTATAGTTCATTTTTACCTTTTTTTTATTTTGCGAACATTTGCAGAGACAGGCATTTGGAATAAAATTTTTAGTGAAGGCTCAGGACCAAGTGCCCGTTTCTCTGTAGCTGGAGACTGTTTGGATGGAACTAAGGGTGTTCTTCTGTTCTTGGGTGGTTGTAATAAAAGCCTTGAGGCTTTAGAAGATATGTATTACTTATACACAGGTCTTCATTGTATATGAAAGCTATTGTTTATCATACGTGCTCATTTTTTTGTGGCAGTTCATGATAATTTGCATCTCTCTTCTGGGTTAGATATGTTACTGGAAAATGGGCAAGAAGATCCAAGACAAGAGAAGCTGTCTCTTAAAAGAGAAATGAAGAAGAAACATCAGCAACAATATATTCTTCCTTTGCAAAAAGGATTGTGTCGTCATCAAGGTGTGTCCCATGTTTTGTAACTGTACAAAGATCCATTTTCTTTCTTAGACTTTGCATTGAGAGTGTTTTTAATTGCAATAGAACAAATGATTGAGTAAGGCTACACATTATTGGGGTAAAAGCCTAAAATTTTCGAAAACTATTCAGCAAAAGAATGGTGGGTGAATTATCAACTCTGGAAATATGAAAATCTTTTGAAAGAAGATGAAAGGAAGATGCCTTATATAAATATACCATTTGTTGAGGCTGCATCTCCTTGTTATTTAAATTTTAGCTAGAGCAACATTTCTTATTTAGGTTGGCGTGATTTTCTTCTTCTTCTTCTTCTTCTTCTTCTTCTTCCACCTAATACCCAAAGGGTGTTGGGGACATGGATTCTAAATTATGATTACAAACGGCAAACTTTTGATGGATGGATGCCCTTTTTGACATTACCCTCCTGGCCTTGTGACCGGCAATGCACATGCATTGGTGGAGTTTATGTTGAGGTTGACCAAATGTTGTATAGTAAACTGACATTGTGCTAAGGTTTTTCATTATTATTGCAGGTAACCTGAGTTCGGAAGTGCCAAATATCAAATTCCCTTCACAGAAGATGTTTGAAGCTAAAGTTACTGATACGTTTCATTGTGGTTATACAATTGAAACTATTATTGATGGGAAACCTCTTCGTGGTCTTCTTTTCTTATAATCCGGATTTTGGTCATGAAGAGGAGAGTTACATTAGTAGGTAAATATTATCTGTGTATTGCACCATAATCATAGAGGTATGCTTTGCATTGTAATGATGAATATGTTGTAATTTAATTGCAATTCTGATATTTCAGGAAAAGATTTATTGCTGTTGGCGACGACATGCAGGATGGATATGATGTCAAAATGAAAATAGCCAGAACTGATAAAAAAATCAATAATTCTGGTAATTTACAATCAGATAATTGTCAAGGAAAGGCGTCTATCTCAAAAGGTTCACCAATGCTACCTGCCAATATAGCTTCAAGCAACTTGGCTACTGTTGATGTACTTCATAGCCAACCGGTGAGTCTTCTCTCCTTTTCCAAGATTTGGAGAAGTCCGGCCTAGAGCCACTTTCCTACTACATTTGGCTTGGCTGGTCTAGCTAGTGGTTTTTAGTATTGAGGTTACTCAAGTAGTTTAGTGCCCAGATAAAGGAGGAGAATTGGTATCATGAAGGGAACCTGGCCATAAAAATGTGTCATTCATAATCATATGAATCTTAGATTAGGATCTTATGTCCCTGAACTATTTTTGGGCTCTTGTGTAAAAACAAGATTTTTCTTAGAATCGAATCCTTAAGAGATTAAAGGAAACAATTGAAATCAAGCGTTATTCTGTAGTTCATAGACTGATCATAATAGATTTTACTAGGATTGTTAAATCACAGTTTCAAATGATCATCCAGCAGGTTTATGAAAAAATTGTACCCTCTCAAGCACCTGATTTGAACTCAGCGCCAGCTGACGATAAGCAGACAGTGGAGACAGAGGAAGATGGGCACTCGTAACAATTCTTCGACATTTGCGGAACTTTCCCTTTCTCAGATTCAAGGTATGTGCGTGCAAAATTTCTCTCGTTTATTTAGGGAGTTGGCAAATGTTTCATCAGGGACGGATGATTCGCTTGTGTATTGCTAGATGACTCAGGCTCCTAGTAACCAAGAAAGTGATAACTCTTTGAACGGCCTTTTGGTGAAACCAGTTTGACGGTATACCTGACAACGTTTTTAACTGAGGATATATTGACTACTTTAACTATGTGGTAAGATGATGGGTTAGGGCAACCACAATGTTGCAAAATGAAGTAAACACTTGTACTGTCTGTCGTAGGCCATTTTTGTGGTTGAGAAGAGGAATGCGGCAAGGAAGAGAGATTAGATGTTTTTAGGTTATGCAACTGGTAATTGTTGTGTAAGTGATGGATGCAAAGATGGTATACAATGATGATGCTCTTTTCAATCACAATTCGCAGGTTGGCGTATGTGAAAATGTTGTACAGACGTTGAATGCATGCATCATTATATGACATTCAAACTGCTTTTGTTTTGGTGTATAAGCCTACGTGCTACATCATGCAATGTCAGTTAATATATGCTCAACGTGTGTCTTGACGTTAATTCTGTATCTTTTAGTGCAGAATGTTAATTGTCTATAATGTGTTAGATGGTTAGTGTCACGGGTTAATTTAGAGCCAAAATTTTCCCCGGGCGTCCTACTGTTATTAGCATGGGCAAGAAAGACTAAATAGGTGAAATACGGCTATATATAATTGAAATGAAAATTTAGAAAATGGCTTATATATATATATATATATACACGTATGAACGTGAAGCTGATTCAGGCCTAATTTAGACCCTTGAACTCAATCCAAAATATAATATATTGTATGTATTTGAAATAAAAATGTAAATTTTAAAATTTTTAATATTTATTTTCATTTTAATATAAAATATATTACATTATTCTAAAGATATTCTATAACATTAATAAATTATGTAAAAATGCTTAAAATAAAAATTAATGTGTTTGGGGTTCGGCCCAAATTGTATCAGTCCTTTGCCCTAAACCCAGATTCGACATGAAATTAGAGATAAACCAAGATCCGACATGAAAATAGAGACCCAAACACTAAGAGTGTTAACATTAGAATACTATTTTAAAAATGATGAGGACATATGGGCGCAATTAATATAAAAGTAAAATAGAATATAAAAGTTCAATTAAGAATATGATTGAAACGATTTTTCATTACAAGAATAATTATGTTGTTTGCCCAATATATAAGCCAAAATTTTGAATAATCAAAACTTAGGTCAACTCAACCCAATAAAGAGTCAATATCCATGCAATGAGCGTTCCTAACGTAGAATAGAACGGCTAGTAAAATTCAAACCTGTATTTTCAAGCATATATATATATATATATATATATATATATAGTATATATATATCTAGAGAGAAAGAGAAAGAGGAAATTATATAGTGCGCTGCAAACTTTGTAGCGCATCATATATTGCTGAGCGGGAGCCGCTAGATCAAAATCCAGTGGCTCTCATTCATTCTCCCACCCCCTCACGATTTATTTGACCCACCCGACCTGCCTAACTAGCCCAAACCGCCCCTCCCGCTCGCAATCGCGCCACCGCCTGTCGCCGCGGCTCGCCTCCGCCCCCCCCCGGACATTGATCGATGGAATCCAACTCTAGATGTGCAGCTTGCAAGCATTTGCGAGCGTAGGTGCAGCCAAAAGTGCCTCTCTCTCTCTCTCTCTCTCCATAATACCCTGCTTCAAGCCCTAATGATTTTCCAACGCTCGCAGGATCTTTGTCACAAGCAATATAACTAAGACTCTCTTGGTACATATGATGATATTTTTTATCGATTTTACAAGATATGTCAACGTTGTTTCTTCTTGTATGTGAACTAGTTGATATCATAGTTTTAAAAAAATGATTCTAAAGATTTTTCGAGTTGATTTGAATCTGTGGTTTATCGAATCAAATTCTATAAATGATTTTATTGTAATTAATTTTATAATTTATTTTTTGGATTAAGTAATAAAAGTCATCAAAAAATATTATTTTATTTTAAATTAATTAAATCTAAAATTTTAACTTGGACAAAACATATATTTATCTATTTCAAATATTAAAAGAGTAATATATAATAATTTTATACAATTTTTTATTTACCTTATTGAATATTTAGTATAATTGCCTCTGAGCCGACTCCCACGACGACATTGCAACTTTTAAACTATGGTTGATATATGTACTGGAAATGAGCTCATCATATGGTTTGCATGCGTGTTTTTGTCAGGGGATTCCTGTTGAACAAAGGTTAATGGCTGCTAGCACCATGCCTCCAGCCATCGTTTGAAGATCCTGTTTATGGGTGCTCCAAATTCATCGTCCAGCTGCAACAACAGATAAATGCTGCTCGCATGGAGCTTGCAATGGTGCAAGCTCAGATCGCCTTTTGCAGGGCCCAAAACGAAGCACTGATGGGGCTTTAGCAAGCTCAAGATGAGCAACCGCAATGAGAAACTTAAAAATGAGAAGGAAGTTGCCATGTGATCAATTAATTTGATTTTAGCTCGGACTTACTTGAGTTTTTCTTTCACCGACAGTCTCTTAGACTTCTTCGCAACAACTCGTCTCTGTCCCTCTGTCTCTGTCTCTGTCCTATTAAAATCACCAACATGCAATAACATTAATCACCAAAATATAATCACAATGGTAATCACATAGCCAGCCCTCAAACATTATGAATTTATAATAGCAATCAAGCACGATATTAATCTAATAATAGTAATCAAACATCTAAAAAACAATCACTCAATAAGCATTGTCTGAGCAACATCTAGTGTTTACTCTCATAGTCAATCAATATACTAAGAAATCCAATCAACGCTAGCTGCCATTCACACCACAAAACAATGCCAATCAATAATTTTAATCTGATTCAAATTCTCTTTTATTATCAAATACAACATTAATAATAACTATCTCAAATACAGACCTTACAAAAAGAGCAGCCCTAAGCCCGCATGTCAGCTTAATCTTCTCTCGCGTTGAAGATCTCATTTGAGAAAAAAATCAAAATTACCTTTTTATCTACTAAATATTTATTAGAAGTCTTATTCTTTCTTACTTTTGAAATATTAAATTTTATTTTTCATTTTCCTAAAATAAAAAGTATAAAAGACATATAGGGAATTTTTTAATGCAATATTTTTATATACATTTTCTTGAAATAATTTCTTTTATTTGCATGACTTAATTATTACCCCTGCATATAAATATAACCAATTCTTTTAAAAATGAAAACATGCAAATTCTTTGAATCATATTATAAATATTAAAATTTAAGAAATATTATATAAAAAATGTAATATCTATTTTTTTCATAAAATATTTTTTATAACAAAATCTTTATTTTCTCCTTTCTCCTCTTTTACTTCTTAATTATAAAAAAACGAAAAATTAAATACTGAAAATTATATATATATATATATATATATATATATATTCCTCGTGCTCCGTGTAATGCACATATAATATGCTAATTTGTTTATAAAATTTAATTTCTTATACAAATGAATTTTGTTATGTTTTTATCACCAAAAATTTCATTTTATGATATATGTAGAAGGGTTTTTTAAAAAAAAGTTAAAGCAATCATATAATATAAAAGTCAAATTATTGTTAAGTTTTTTCATGAAAAAAATTAACTATTTAAGTCACTGGGTCGTCCCTAGGCAGACATTTAAAATGAAAAACCATTAAAAGACAGGAATTTGCATGAGCAGATTTTTTAATAAAAAAAGGAACATGAATGACCAGATTTGAAGGGCCTGTGCAGAGTCTGCAGAGCTGGACTCGTGTACACCCACAGTGTACTTCAACACTTTTGGCGTTAGTAAAATTGTAATTGTTGGAGTCGTGTATTAAACGCATAATTAAGAAATGGGAGTTGTAATTAAAAAATGGATTAGTTAAGTTAAACAATAACCGAAGATTTCGACAAAGCTCTAGGTTCTTCACCATCGTCCTCCATGAATGATCAAGAAAATAACAAAACCATGCGTGTCAGGATTGATTGGGAATTGGAAAAGAATTTTTCTAATACAAGCTTCTTATCAGAAACTTTGAACTCAATACATGGAGTTTCCATCATTGGGTGAATAGTGCTGCAAAGTGCAACCATCAAAATGGCAAAGCAATCAAACACGAAGTTGGAATTCGCGAATACACCGCCGAGAGATCATCCGGATCAAGTATTTGAAAATTAAAAACATTTCACACAAAAAAAACGGAAGATGGCAGACAAAGTCAGAAGGACAAATACCCTCCATCCTTGGATCAACTCAACAAATAAACTAAATTACAACACAGGGCAGTTTTTGGCAAGACTCATGAGGGCATGTTTTTGTCATTCTCAATGTAACTTCCATGATTCAATGCTAGGTGGTCATGTCAATTCTTGCTCCCACCAAACAGATAGTCCAGCGAAGAACCCCCTCCGGGTGCAGCATGAACCTTCGTCGAGGGCCGGTCCTAGAAAGGAGATGGCACAAAGTCACAATGTGTTGAAAGAATAAAGAAAGCCCTACAAGCATCAATTACTAGAATGATCGGCAGGCTGGGAAGGCATAATGACAGCCAAAGTAATTACAGATTATTTTGCTGGTAGTAGAATAGAACAAAACTAAAACCACAAGCAGAAGGAATATAGCCCAGAAACTATCAAGCAGCTCGAACTGTGTGTCAGTGCCAAATGCAATAAAACTCAGATGCACGTATTACCATCTCATCTGTTTAGGGAACATGATAAGCGCCAACCATACGCAGAGTTCAGATAAGATGTATCATCAAAATTGAGCTTACTGTAATAAAGTTTCCATAGTTCTGGCCATCTGCTCGAAAGTAGTTGTTTGAAGGATCACTTTTGATTCCAGCAGGAATTTGCTTTGTGTGATCAACAGATGGCGAAGATTTATTAATAGGAGCAGCTTGCGCTGGTTTTTCAGCAGATGAGGTAGCATCATCGCTTTCAAAGAGGTAATTCAGTTGGCTTTTGCCCCTCCACAGCTCACACCGCGACCCATTCTATTGAAATTCAAACTTCTTCAAGTTTGAGAAGGTAAGCAAAGTTTAAGGATGAATTTTGTTGGGATACAGCAGTAATGAAGAAAATTTAGGACAAAAACTCCATGGCACAAAATATTGAATATAATAATACCTAACAATCTGGAAACGATAATGTGTGACAAAGAAAACAGTTTCTATACTTACTACAATCAAAAGCTGCTACCTTAACAGACCTAATAACAAGCTACCACGTCAAGTACTAATCGTAAGAAATTACATCAATTATCATAAACAAGAAGCTATCAGCAAGGTCAACGAGGAATGATCAAGTCAAACTAGGCAAATTTCTCCCCTTCCCTCCACCCATGACTTCTCCCCCTTGACTTCGTAATTAACACCATTATAATGAATATCATAACTGGACAAGTTGATTAAGAACGCAAAATGTTTTGATCGAAAGGATGGAAAGTTACCTTCTCGATGTCAGTCACAAAACATTACCACTAAATTCACTTCAAAATAGCCCAATTAATCTTCACAGTACCAAATGCAAAATACCTAAATTCAAGGAGATAGCAATGCACGCGATCTCACATTAACATCATAACAAACCCTTTCACTTAAATCGCCACAAAACAACCAAAATTCTCATGGATCCCATTTGCAGAATAGCTTCTTGTGTTACCCGTGGCATTCCCTATCCACAGGCACATCAGAAATCCTGCTTTTCTGGCAAAACTGAAGACCACCAAACATCCAGATCTCACATTATCACGAGAAAAGAACAACAAAACTCCGAACATCACAATCCAAACAAAACCAACACCCCATACAATCCATCCAACATCACAAGACAGGAAACCAACCATCACATTCACAGAACTGCAAATATCACAAAACAAAAGTAAGCAACGACCCACCGAAAACCGCAGATTCCATAAAATGAGCGTCAGATCACGGCCATACGCAAAATTACCGCACCAAAACTACCACAGCTTTTAGGATAACAACATAAACACATTTAAAGATACAATCTTTAGCCCTATAAAAAATAAGACTAGAATTTTAAGCTTGTTTGGTACAAAATATGGAGCAAATCATATATGAATATGAAGATAAAATGTCAGAGGTCACGGATTTGTGCGCATACCGAAGCCTTTTTCTGAGTTTGGGATGTAAGAAATTGGATCAAAATGTTAAGGGAGATGCTCAATTGGTAAAGGAGACAGATGCCGCCTTCTACTTTTGTTTTTTTTTTTTATACTTTTGTGATATTTACATTCGAAC